>CM076301.2:0-15000 GCA_038363175.2 Artibeus lituratus
TAACCCTAACCCTAACCCTAACCCTAACCCTAACCCTAACCCTAACCTAACCCTAACCCTAACCCTAACCCTAACCCTAACCCTAACCCTAACCCTAACCCTAACCCTAACCCCTAACCCTAACCCTAACCCTAACCCTAACCCTAACCTAACCCTAACCCTAACCCTAACCCTAACCCTAACCTAACCCTAACCCTAACCCTAACCCTAACCCTAACCCCTAACCCTAACCCTAACCCCTAACCCTAACCCTAACCCTAACCCTAACCCTAACCCTAACCCTAACCCTAACCCTAACCCTAACCCTAACCCTAACCCCTAACCCTAACCCTAACCCTAACCCTAACCCTAACCCTAACCCTAACCCTAACCCTAACCCTAACCTAACCCTAACCCTAACCCTAACCCTAACCCTAACCCTAACCCTAACCCTAACCCTAACCCTAACCCTAACCCTAACCCTAACCCTAACCCTAACCCTAACCCTAACCCTAACCCTAACCTAACCCTAACCCTAACCCTAACCCTAACCCTAACCCTAACCCTAACCCTAACCCTAACCCTAACCCTAACCCTAACCCTAACCCTAACCCTAACCCTAACCCTAACCCTAACCCTAACCCTAACCCTAACCCTAACCCTAACCCTAACCCTAACCCTAACCCTAACCCTAACCCTAACCCTAACCCTAACCCTAACCCTAACCCTAACCCCTAACCCTAACCCTAACCCTAACCCTAACCCTAACCCTAACCCTAACCTAACCCTAACCCTAACCCTAACCCTAACCTAACCCTAACCCTAACCCTAACCCTAACCCTAACCCTAACCCTAACCCTAACCCTAACCCTAACCCTACCCTAACCCCTAACCCTAACCCTAACCCTAACCCTAACCCTAACCCTAACCCTAACCCTAACCCTAACCCTAACCCTAACCCTAACCCTAACCCTAACCTAACCCTAACCCTAACCCTAACCCTAACCCTAACCCTAACCCTAACCCTAACCCTAACCCTAACCCTAACCTAACCCTAACCCTAACCCTAACCCTAACCCTAACCCTAACCCCTAACCCTAACCCTAACCCTAACCCTAACCCTAACCCTAACCCTAACCCTAACCCTAACCCTAACCCTAACCCTAACCCTAACCCTAACCCTAACCCTAACCCTAACCCTAACCCTAACCCTAACCCTAACCCTAACCCTAACCCTAACCTAACCCTAACCCTAACCCTAACCCTAACCCTAACCCTAACCCTAACCCTAACCCTAACCCTAACCCTAACCCTAACCCTAACCCTAACCCTAACCCTAACCCTAACCCTAACCCTAACCCTAACCTAACCCTAACCCTAACCCTAACCCTAACCCTAACCCTAACCCTAACCCTAACCCTAACCCTAACCCTAACCCTAACCCTAACCCTAACCCTAACCCTACCCTAACCCTAACCCTAACCCTAACCCTAACCCTAACCCTAACCCTAACCCTAACCCTAACCCTAACCCTAACCCTAACCCTAACCCTAACCCTAACCCTAACCCTAACCCTAACCCTAACCCTAACCCTAACCCTAACCCTAACCCTAACCCTAACCCTAACCCTAACCCTAACCCTAACCCTAACCCTAACCCTAACCCTAACCCTAACCCTAACCCTAACCCTAACCCTAACCCTAACCCTAACCCTAACCCTAACCCTAACCCTAACCCTAACCCTAACCCTAACCCTAACCCTAACCCTAACCCTAACCCTAACCCTAACCCTAACCCTAACCCTAACCCTAACCCTAACCCTAACCCTAACCCTAACCCTAACCCTAACCCTAACCCTAACCCTAACCCTAACCCTAACCCTAACCCTAACCCTAACCCTAACCCTAACCCTAACCCTAACCCTAACCCTAACCCTAACCCTAACCCTAACCCTAACCCTAACCCTAACCCTAACCCTAACCCTAACCCTAACCCTAACCCTAACCCTAACCCTAACCCTAACCCTAACCCTAACCCTAACCCTAACCCTAACCCTAACCCTAACCCTAACCCTAACCCTAACCCTAACCCTAACCCTAACCCTAACCCTAACCCTAACCCTAACCCTAACCCTAACCCTAACCCTAACCCTAACCCTAACCCTAACCCTAACCCTAACCCTAACCTAACCCTAACCCTAACCCTAACCCTAACCCTAACCCTAACCCTAACCCTAACCCTAACCCTAACCCTAACCCTAACCCTAACCCTAACCCTAACCCTAACCCTAACCCTAACCCTAACCCTAACCTAACCCTAACCCTAACCCTAACCCTAACCCTAACCCTAACCCTAACCCTAACCCTAACCCTAACCCTAACCCTAACCCTAACCCTAACCCTAACCCTAACCCTAACCCTAACCCTAACCCTAACCCTAACCCTAACCCTAACCCTAACCCTAACCCTAACCCTAACCCTAACCCTAACCCTAACCCTAACCCTAACCCTAACCCTAACCCTAACCCTAACCCTAACCCTAACCCTAACCCTAACCCTAACCCTAACCCTAACCCTAACCCTAACCCTAACCCTAACCCTAACCCTAACCCTAACCCTAACCCTAACCCTAACCCTAACCCTAACCCTAACCCTAACCCTAACCCTAACCCTAACCCTAACCCTAACCCTAACCCTAACCCTAACCCTAACCCTAACCCTAACCCTAACCCTAACCCTAACCCTAACCCTAACCCTAACCCTAACCCTAACCCTAACCCTAACCCTAACCCTAACCCTAACCCTAACCCTAACCCTAACCCTAACCCTAACCCTAACCCTAACCCTAACCCTAACCCTAACCCTAACCCTAACCCTAACCCTAACCCTAACCCTAACCCTAACCCTAACCCTAACCCTAACCCTAACCCTAACCCTAACCCTAACCCTAACCCTAACCCTAACCCTAACCCTAACCCTAACCCTAACCCTAACCCTAACCCTAACCCTAACCCTAACCCTAACCCTAACCCTAACCCTAACCCTAACCCTAACCCTAACCCTAACCCTAACCCTAACCCTAACCCTAACCCTAACCCTAACCCTAACCCTAACCCTAACCCTAACCCTAACCCTAACCCTAACCCTAACCCTAACCCTAACCCTAACCCTAACCCTAACCCTAACCCTAACCCTAACCCTAACCCTAACCCTAACCCTAACCCTAACCCTAACCCTAACCCTAACCCTAACCCTAACCCTAACCCTAACCCTAACCCTACCCTAACCCTAACCCTAACCCTAACCCTAACCCTAACCCTAACCCTAACCCTAACCCTAACCCTAACCCTAACCCTAACCCTAACCCTAACCCTAACCCTAACCCTAACCCTAACCCTAACCCTAACCCTAACCCTAACCCTAACCCTAACCCTAACCCTAACCCTAACCCTAACCCTAACCCTAACCCTAACCCTAACCCTAACCCTAACCCTAACCCTAACCCTAACCCTAACCCTAACCCTAACCCTAACCCTAACCCTAACCCTAACCCTAACCCTAACCCTAACCCTAACCCTAACCCTAACCCTAACCCTAACCCTAACCCTAACCCTAACCCTAACCCTAACCCTAACCCTAACCCTAACCCTAACCCTAACCCTAACCCTAACCCTAACCCTAACCCTAACCCTAACCCTAACCCTAACCCTAACCCTAACCCTAACCCTAACCCTAACCCTAACCCTAACCCTAACCCTAACCCTAACCCTAACCCTAACCCTAACCCTAACCCTAACCCTAACCCTAACCCTAACCCTAACCCTAACCCTAACCCTAACCCTAACCCTAACCCTAACCCTAACCCTAACCCTAACCCTAACCCTAACCCTAACCCTAACCCTAACCCTAACCCTAACCCTAACCCTAACCCTAACCCTAACCCTAACCCTAACCCTAACCCTAACCCTAACCCTAACCCTAACCCTAACCCTAACCCTAACCCTAACCCTAACCCTAACCCTAACCCTAACCCTAACCCTAACCCTAACCCTAACCCTAACCCTAACCCTAACCCTAACCCTAACCCTAACCCTAACCCTAACCCTAACCCTAACCCTAACCCTAACCCTAACCCTAACCCTAACCCTAACCCTAACCCTAACCCTAACCCTAACCCTAACCCTAACCCTAACCCTAACCCTAACCCTAACCCTAACCCTAACCCTAACCCTAACCCTAACCCTAACCCTAACCCTAACCCTAACCCTAACCCTAACCCTAACCCTAACCCTAACCCTAACCCTAACCCTAACCCTAACCCTAACCCTAACCCTAACCCTAACCCTAACCCTAACCCTAACCCTAACCCTAACCCTAACCCTAACCCTAACCCTAACCCTAACCCTAACCCTAACCCTAACCCTAACCCTAACCCTAACCCTAACCCTAACCCTAACCCTAACCCTAACCCTAACCCTAACCCTAACCCTAACCCTAACCCTAACCCTAACCCTAACCCTAACCCTAACCCTAACCCTAACCCTAACCCTAACCCTAACCCTAACCCTAACCCTAACCCTAACCCTAACCCTAACCCTAACCCTAACCCTAACCCTAACCCTAACCCTAACCCTAACCCTAACCCTAACCCTAACCCTAACCCTAACCCTAACCCTAACCCTAACCCTAACCCTAACCCTAACCCTAACCCTAACCCTAACCCTAACCCTAACCCTAACCCTAACCCTAACCCTAACCCTAACCCTAACCCTAACCCTAACCCTAACCCTAACCCTAACCCTAACCCTAACCCTAACCCTAACCCTAACCCTAACCCTAACCCTAACCCTAACCCTAACCCTAACCCTAACCCTAACCCTAACCCTAACCCTAACCCTAACCCTAACCCTAACCCTAACCCTAACCCTAACCCTAACCCTAACCCTAACCCTAACCCTAACCCTAACCCTAACCCTAACCCTAACCCTAACCCTAACCCTAACCCTAACCCTAACCCTAACCCTAACCCTAACCCTAACCCTAACCCTAACCCTAACCCTAACCCTAACCCTAACCCTAACCCTAACCCTAACCCTAACCCTAACCCTAACCCTAACCCTAACCCTAACCCTAACCCTAACCCTAACCCTAACCCTAACCCTAACCCTAACCCTAACCCTAACCCTAACCCTAACCCTAACCCTAACCCTAACCCTAACCCTAACCCTAACCCTAACCCTAACCCTAACCCTAACCCTAACCCTAACCCTAACCCTAACCCTAACCCTAACCCTAACCCTAACCCTAACCCTAACCCTAACCCTAACCCTAACCCTAACCCTAACCCTAACCCTAACCCTAACCCTAACCCTAACCCTAACCCTAACCCTAACCCTAACCCTAACCCTAACCCTAACCCTAACCCTAACCCTAACCCTAACCCTAACCCTAACCCTAACCCTAACCCTAACCCTAACCCTAACCCTAACCCTAACCCTAACCCTAACCCTAACCCTAACCCTAACCCTAACCCTAACCCTAACCCTAACCCTAACCCTAACCCTAACCCTAACCCTAACCCTAACCCTAACCCTAACCCTAACCCTAACCCTAACCCTAACCCTAACCCTAACCCTAACCCTAACCCTAACCCTAACCCTAACCCTAACCCTAACCCTAACCCTAACCCTAACCCTAACCCTAACCCTAACCCTAACCCTAACCCTAACCCTAACCCTAACCCTAACCCTAACCCTAACCCTAACCCTAACCCTAACCCTAACCCTAACCCTAACCCTAACCCTAACCCTAACCCTAACCCTAACCCTAACCCTAACCCTAACCCTAACCCTAACCCTAACCCTAACCCTAACCCTAACCCTAACCCTAACCCTAACCCTAACCCTAACCCTAACCCTAACCCTAACCCTAACCCTAACCCTAACCCTAACCCTAACCCTAACCCTAACCCTAACCCTAACCCTAACCCTAACCCTAACCCTAACCCTAACCCTAACCCTAACCCTAACCCTAACCCTAACCCTAACCCTAACCCTAACCCTAACCCTAACCCTAACCCTAACCCTAACCCTAACCCTAACCCTAACCCTAACCCTAACCCTAACCCTAACCCTAACCCTAACCCTAACCCTAACCCTAACCCTAACCCTAACCCTAACCCTAACCCTAACCCTAACCCTAACCCTAACCCTAACCCTAACCCTAACCCTAACCCTAACCCTAACCCTAACCCTAACCCTAACCCTAACCCTAACCCTAACCCTAACCCTAACCCTAACCCTAACCCTAACCCTAACCCTAACCCTAACCCTAACCCTAACCCTAACCCTAACCCTAACCCTAACCCTAACCCTAACCCTAACCCTAACCCTAACCCTAACCCTAACCCTAACCCTAACCCTAACCCTAACCCTAACCCTAACCCTAACCCTAACCCTAACCCTAACCCTAACCCTAACCCTAACCCTAACCCTAACCCTAACCCTAACCCTAACCCTAACCCTAACCCTAACCCTAACCCTAACCCTAACCCTAACCCTAACCCTAACCCTAACCCTAACCCTAACCCTAACCCTAACCCTAACCCTAACCCTAACCCTAACCCTAACCCTAACCCTAACCCTAACCCTAACCCTAACCCTAACCCTAACCCTAACCCTAACCCTAACCCTAACCCTAACCCTAACCCTAACCCTAACCCTAACCCTAACCCTAACCCTAACCCTAACCCTAACCCTAACCCTAACCCTAACCCTAACCCTAACCCTAACCCTAACCCTAACCCTAACCCTAACCCTAACCCTAACCCTAACCCTAACCCTAACCCTAACCCTAACCCTAACCCTAACCCTAACCCTAACCCTAACCCTAACCCTAACCCTAACCCTAACCCTAACCCTAACCCTAACCCTAACCCTAACCCTAACCCTAACCCTAACCCTAACCCTAACCCTAACCCTAACCCTAACCCTAACCCTAACCCTAACCCTAACCCTAACCCTAACCCTAACCCTAACCCTAACCCTAACCCTAACCCTAACCCTAACCCTAACCCTAACCCTAACCCTAACCCTAACCCTAACCCTAACCCTAACCCTAACCCTAACCCTAACCCTAACCCTAACCCTAACCCTAACCCTAACCCTAACCCTAACCCTAACCCTAACCCTAACCCTAACCCTAACCCTAACCCTAACCCTAACCCTAACCCTAACCCTAACCCTAACCCTAACCCTAACCCTAACCCTAACCCTAACCCTAACCCTAACCCTAACCCTAACCCTAACCCTAACCCTAACCCTAACCCTAACCCTAACCCTAACCCTAACCCTAACCCTAACCCTAACCCTAACCCTAACCCTAACCCTAACCCTAACCCTAACCCTAACCCTAACCCTAACCCTAACCCTAACCCTAACCCTAACCCTAACCCTAACCCTAACCCTAACCCTAACCCTAACCCTAACCCTAACCCTAACCCTAACCCTAACCCTAACCCTAACCCTAACCCTAACCCTAACCCTAACCCTAACCCTAACCCTAACCCTAACCCTAACCCTAACCCTAACCCTAACCCTAACCCTAACCCTAACCCTAACCCTAACCCTAACCCTAACCCTAACCCTAACCCTAACCCTAACCCTAACCCTAACCCTAACCCTAACCCTAACCCTAACCCTAACCCTAACCCTAACCCTAACCCTAACCCTAACCCTAACCCTAACCCTAACCCTAACCCTAACCCTAACCCTAACCCTAACCCTAACCCTAACCCTAACCCTAACCCTAACCCTAACCCTAACCCTAACCCTAACCCTAACCCTAACCCTAACCCTAACCCTAACCCTAACCCTAACCCTAACCCTAACCCTAACCCTAACCCTAACCCTAACCCTAACCCTAACCCTAACCCTAACCCTAACCCTAACCCTAACCCTAACCCTAACCCTAACCCTAACCCTAACCCTAACCCTAACCCTAACCCTAACCCTAACCCTAACCCTAACCCTAACCCTAACCCTAACCCTAACCCTAACCCTAACCCTAACCCTAACCCTAACCCTAACCCTAACCCTAACCCTAACCCTAACCCTAACCCTAACCCTAACCCTAACCCTAACCCTAACCCTAACCCTAACCCTAACCCTAACCCTAACCCTAACCCTAACCCTAACCCTAACCCTAACCCTAACCCTAACCCTAACCCTAACCCTAACCCTAACCCTAACCCTAACCCTAACCCTAACCCTAACCCTAACCCTAACCCTAACCCTAACCCTAACCCTAACCCTAACCCTAACCCTAACCCTAACCCTAACCCTAACCCTAACCCTAACCCTAACCCTAACCCTAACCCTAACCCTAACCCTAACCCTAACCCTAACCCTAACCCTAACCCTAACCCTAACCCTAACCCTAACCCTAACCCTAACCCTAACCCTAACCCTAACCCTAACCCTAACCCTAACCCTAACCCTAACCCTAACCCTAACCCTAACCCTAACCCTAACCCTAACCCTAACCCTAACCCTAACCCTAACCCTAACCCTAACCCTAACCCTAACCCTAACCCTAACCCTAACCCTAACCCTAACCCTAACCCTAACCCTAACCCTAACCCTAACCCTAACCCTAACCCTAACCCTAACCCTAACCCTAACCCTAACCCTAACCCTAACCCTAACCCTAACCCTAACCCTAACCCTAACCCTAACCCTAACCCTAACCCTAACCCTAACCCTAACCCTAACCCTAACCCTAACCCTAACCCTAACCCTAACCCTAACCCTAACCCTAACCCTAACCCTAACCCTAACCCTAACCCTAACCCTAACCCTAACCCTAACCCTAACCCTAACCCTAACCCTAACCCTAACCCTAACCCTAACCCTAACCCTAACCCTAACCCTAACCCTAACCCTAACCCTAACCCTAACCCTAACCCTAACCCTAACCCTAACCCTAACCCTAACCCTAACCCTAACCCTAACCCTAACCCTAACCCTAACCCTAACCCTAACCCTAACCCTAACCCTAACCCTAACCCTAACCCTAACCCTAACCCTAACCCTAACCCTAACCCTAACCCTAACCCTAACCCTAACCCTAACCCTAACCCTAACCCTAACCCTAACCCTAACCCTAACCCTAACCCTAACCCTAACCCTAACCCTAACCCTAACCCTAACCCTAACCCTAACCCTAACCCTAACCCTAACCCTAACCCTAACCCTAACCCTAACCCTAACCCTAACCCTAACCCTAACCCTAACCCTAACCCTAACCCTAACCCTAACCCTAACCCTAACCCTAACCCTAACCCTAACCCTAACCCTAACCCTAACCCTAACCCTAACCCTAACCCTAACCCTAACCCTAACCCTAACCCTAACCCTAACCCTAACCCTAACCCTAACCCTAACCCTAACCCTAACCCTAACCCTAACCCTAACCCTAACCCTAACCCTAACCCTAACCCTAACCCTAACCCTAACCCTAACCCTAACCCTAACCCTAACCCTAACCCTAACCCTAACCCTAACCCTAACCCTAACCCTAACCCTAACCCTAACCCTAACCCTAACCCTAACCCTAACCCTAACCCTAACCCTAACCCTAACCCTAACCCTAACCCTAACCCTAACCCTAACCCTAACCCTAACCCTAACCCTAACCCTAACCCTAACCCTAACCCTAACCCTAACCCTAACCCTAACCCTAACCCTAACCCTAACCCTAACCCTAACCCTAACCCTAACCCTAACCCTAACCCTAACCCTAACCCTAACCCTAACCCTAACCCTAACCCTAACCCTAACCCTAACCCTAACCCTAACCCTAACCCTAACCCTAACCCTAACCCTAACCCTAACCCTAACCCTAACCCTAACCCTAACCCTAACCCTAACCCTAACCCTAACCCTAACCCTAACCCTAACCCTAACCCTAACCCTAACCCTAACCCTAACCCTAACCCTAACCCTAACCCTAACCCTAACCCTAACCCTAACCCTAACCCTAACCCTAACCCTAACCCTAACCCTAACCCTAACCCTAACCCTAACCCTAACCCTAACCCTAACCCTAACCCTAACCCTAACCCTAACCCTAACCCTAACCCTAACCCTAACCCTAACCCTAACCCTAACCCTAACCCTAACCCTAACCCTAACCCTAACCCTAACCCTAACCCTAACCCTAACCCTAACCCTAACCCTAACCCTAACCCTAACCCTAACCCTAACCCTAACCCTAACCCTAACCCTAACCCTAACCCTAACCCTAACCCTAACCCTAACCCTAACCCTAACCCTAACCCTAACCCTAACCCTAACCCTAACCCTAACCCTAACCCTAACCCTAACCCTAACCCTAACCCTAACCCTAACCCTAACCCTAACCCTAACCCTAACCCTAACCCTAACCCTAACCCTAACCCTAACCCTAACCCTAACCCTAACCCTAACCCTAACCCTAACCCTAACCCTAACCCTAACCCTAACCCTAACCCTAACCCTAACCCTAACCCTAACCCTAACCCTAACTAACCCTAACCCTAACCCTAACCCTAACCCTAACCCTAACCCTAACCCTAACCCTAACCCTAACCCTAACCCTAACCCTAACCCTAACCCTAACCCTAACCCTAACCCTAACCCTAACCCTAACCCTAACCCTAACCCTAACCCTAACCCTAACCCTAACCCTAACCCTAACCCTAACCCTAACCCTAACCCTAACCCTAACCCTAACCCTAACCCTAACCCTAACCCTAACCCTAACCCTAACCCTAACCCTAACCCTAACCCTAACCCTAACCCTAACCCTAACCCTAACCCTAACCCTAACCCTAACCCTAACCCTAACCCTAACCCTAACCCTAACCCTAACCCTAACCCTAACCCTAACCCTAACCCTAACCCTAACCCTAACCCTAACCCTAACCCTAACCCTAACCCTAACCCTAACCCTAACCCTAACCCTAACCCTAACCCTAACCCTAACCCTAACCCTAACCCTAACCCTAACCCTAACCCTAACCCTAACCCTAACCCTAACCCTAACCCTAACCCTAACCCTAACCCTAACCCTAACCCTAACCCTAACCCTAACCCTAACCCTAACCCTAACCCTAACCCTAACCCTAACCCTAACCCTAACCCTAACCCTAACCCTAACCCTAACCCTAACCCTAACCCTAACCCTAACCCTAACCCTAACCCTAACCCTACTAACCCTAACCCTAACCCTAACCCTAACCCTAACCCTAACCCTAACCCTAACCCTAACCCTAACCCTAACCCTAACCCTAACCCTAACCCTAACCCTAACCCTAACCCTAACCCTAACCCTAACCCTAACCCTAACCCTAACCCTAACCCTAACCCTAACCCTAACCCTAACCCTAACCCTAACCCTAACCCTAACCCTAACCCTAACCCTAACCCTAACCCTAACCCTAACCCTAACCCTAACCCTAACCCTAACCCTAACCCTAACCCTAACCCTAACCCTAACCCTAACCCTAACCCTAACCCTAACCCTAACCCTAACCCTAACCCTAACCCTAACCCTAACCCTAACCCTAACCCTAACCCTAACCCTAACCCTAACCCTAACCCTAACCCTAACCCTAACCCTAACCCTAACCCTAACCCTAACCCTAACCCTAACCCTAACCCTAACCCTAACCCTAACCCTAACCCTAACCCTAACCCTAACCCTAACCCTAACCCTAACCCTAACCCTAACCCTAACCCTAACCCTAACCCTAACCCTAACCCTAACCCTAACCCTAACCCTAACCCTAACCCTAACCCTAACCCTAACCCTAACCCTAACCCTAACCCTAACCCTAACCCTAACCCTAACCCTAACCCTAACCCTAACCCTAACCCTAACCCTAACCCTAACCCTAACCCTAACCCTAACCCTAACCCTAACCCTAACCCTAACCCTAACCCTAACCCTAACCCTAACCCTAACCCTAACCCTAACCCTAACCCTAACCCTAACCCTAACCCTAACCCTAACCCTAACCCTAACCCTAACCCTAACCCTAACCCTAACCCTAACCCTAACCCTAACCCTAACCCTAACCCTAACCCTAACCCTAACCCTAACCCTAACCCTAACCCTAACCCTAACCCTAACCCTAACCCTAACCCTAACCCTAACCCTAACCCTAACCCTAACCCTAACCCTAACCCTAACCCTAACCCTAACCCTAACCCTAACCCTAACCCTAACCCTAACCCTAACCCTAACCCTAACCCTAACCCTAACCCTAACCCTAACCCTAACCCTAACCCTAACCCTAACCCTAACCCTAACCCTAACCCTAACCCTAACCCTAACCCTAACCCTAACCCTAACCCTAACCCTAACCCTAACCCTAACCCTAACCCTAACCCTAACCCTAACCCTAACCCTAACCCTAACCCTAACCCTAACCCTAACCCTAACCCTAACCCTAACCCTAACCCTAACCCTAACCCTAACCCTAACCCTAACCCTAACCCTAACCCAACCCTAACCCTAACCCTAACCCTAACCCTAACCCTAACCCTAACCCTAACCCTAACCCTAACCCTAACCCTAACCCTAACCCTAACCCTAACCCTAACCCTAACCCTAACCCTAACCCTAACCCTAACCCTAACCCTAACCCTAACCCTAACCCTAACCCTAACCCTAACCCTAACCCTAACCCTAACCCTAACCCTAACCCTAACCCTAACCCTAACCCTAACCCTAACCCTAACCCTAACCCTAACCCTAACCCTAACCCTAACCCTAACCCTAACCCTAACCCTAACCCTAACCCTAACCCTAACCCTAACCCTAACCCTAACCCTAACCCTAACCCTAACCCTAACCCTAACCCTAACCCTAACCCTAACCCTAACCCTAACCCTAACCCTAACCCTAACCCTAACCCTAACCCTAACCCTAACCCTAACCCTAACCCTAACCCTAACCCTAACCCTAACCCTAACCCTAACCCTAACCCTAACCCTAACCCTAACCCTAACCCTAACCCTAACCCTAACCCTAACCCTAACCCTAACCCTAACCCTAACCCTAACCCTAACCCTAACCCTAACCCTAACCCTAACCCTAACCCTAACCCTAACCCTAACCCTAACCCTAACCCTAACCCTAACCCTAACCCTAACCCTAACCCTAACCCTAACCCTAACCCTAACCCTAACCCTAACCCTAACCCTAACCCTAACCCTAACCCTAACCCTAACCCTAACCCTAACCCTAACCCTAACCCTAACCCTAACCCTAACCCTAACCCTAACCCTAACCCTAACCCTAACCCTAACCCTAACCCTAACCCTAACCCTAACCCTAACCCTAACCCTAACCCTAACCCTAACCCTAACCCTAACCCTAACCCTAACCCTAACCCTAACCCTAACCCTAACCCTAACCCTAACCCTAACCCTAACCCTAACCCTAACCCTAACCCTAACCCTAACCCTAACCCTAACCCTAACCCTAACCCTAACCCTAACCCTAACCCTAACCCTAACCCTAACCCTAACCCTAACCCTAACCCTAACCCTAACCCTAACCCTAACCCTAACCCTAACCCTAACCCTAACCCTAACCCTAACCCTAACCCTAACCCTAACCCTAACCCTAACCCTAACCCTAACCCTAACCCTAACCCTAACCCTAACCCTAACCCTAACCCTAACCCTAACCCTAACCCTAACCCTAACCCTAACCCTAACCCTAACCCTAACCCTAACCCTAACCCTAACCCTAACCCTAACCCTAACCCTAACCCTAACCCTAACCCTAACCCTAACCCTAACCCTAACCCTAACCCTAACCCTAACCCTAACCCTAACCCTAACCCTAACCCTAACCCTAACCCTAACCCTAACCCTAACCCTAACCCTAACCCTAACCCTAACCCTAACCCTAACCCTAACCCTAACCCTAACCCTAACCCTAACCCTAACCCTAACCCTAACCCTAACCCTAACCCTAACCCTAACCCTAACCCTAACCCTAACCCTAACCCTAACCCTAACCCTAACCCTAACCCTAACCCTAACCCTAACCCTAACCCTAACCCTAACCCTAACCCTAACCCTAACCCTAACCCTAACCCTAACCCTAACCCTAACCCTAACCCTAACCCTAACCCTAACCCTAACCCTAACCCTAACCCTAACCCTAACCCTAACCCTAACCCTAACCCTAACCCTAACCCTAACCCTAACCCTAACCCTAACCCTAACCCTAACCCTAACCCTAACCCTAACCCTAACCCTAACCCTAACCCTAACCCTAACCCTAACCCTAACCCTAACCCTAACCCTAACCCTAACCCTAACCCTAACCCTAACCCTAACCCTAACCCTAACCCTAACCCTAACCCTAACCCTAACCCTAACCCTAACCCTAACCCTAACCCTAACCCTAACCCTAACCCTAACCCTAACCCTAACCCTAACCCTAACCCTAACCCTAACCCTAACCCTAACCCTAACCCTAACCCTAACCCTAACCCTAACCCTAACCCTAACCCTAACCCTAACCCTAACCCTAACCCTAACCCTAACCCTAACCCTAACCCTAACCCTAACCCTAACCCTAACCCTAACCCTAACCCTAACCCTAACCCTAACCCTAACCCTAACCCTAACCCTAACCCTAACCCTAACCCTAACCCTAACCCTAACCCTAACCCTAACCCTAACCCTAACCCTAACCCTAACCCTAACCCTAACCCTAACCCTAACCCTAACCCTAACCCTAACCCTAACCCTAACCCTAACCCTAACCCTAACCCTAACCCTAACCCTAACCCTAACCCTAACCCTAACCCTAACCCTAACCCTAACCCTAACCCTAACCCTAACCCTAACCCTAACCCTAACCCTAACCCTAACCCTAACCCTAACCCTAACCCTAACCCTAACCCTAACCCTAACCCTAACCCTAACCCTAACCCTAACCCTAACCCTAACCCTAA